>CM067315.1:43293054-43295554 GCA_034231615.1 Meghimatium bilineatum
CGATTGATCAATATAGGTCTAGTACTACACATGAAAACTAAGTGTGTAGCTTGCAAGTTACGTTTGTAATGATAACAGAACTAGAACACGACTATATTATATATGTTATCATTGATGCAGACTTGCTGTGACTTGACTTGTGTGTTGTATGTGCTATGCTTTTGTTAGCTGCAAGTTAAAATTAACTTTATAAAACATGCCCTGTCTTGAGAGGATACGCCCCAATCAGCCAAGACAGACTAACTTGCGAACCTCATATCTCTCCCTCCCATTTGTATCTCTGCCTACCTCTTCATCACTGCCCCTCAACTCTACCCTCGAATAAGGTCTTCAACAAGGCATCGTGTACTTTAAAATGTCCAAACTACTTTATTTTATTTTAATTTCCCTAAACATTCTACGAAGTTTTGTTAGAGAATCATTGTTCATTTTCTTCCAGACCATGGAGTTCTGCAGATTTATCTATGTAGCCACATCACAAACGCATCAATTATGTCTGCAAGTTGTTTGTTCTTGACCCATGTTTCCGAGCCATATATGAATGTGGAATTGATGCAGCGTGTTTGAAGTCTCATGTCTATAAACTCACATAGTTATATTACCAGACGACCACGAGTATATATGAGTGGTACTTCGGATCTAATCTCGAGTTCAACCAAACTGTCAATCTGGAAACTTTTATATGTGATATCACAAGAATGATGCTTCAAGATAACCAGGGGGGGGGGGACTATACATTTATAGCATTTCTTCACAAAGGAGATCCTAAGTTGATTTTTTTACGTGATAAAAATATGTCAATACTGCTTGTCTCCTGTTAGGGATTTGCTGGTAGGTCGAACATGACCGCTCGCCGTTATAGGAGACCTGTTTGCTAAAATAAGTTGGACTCCATTCATTTTTAAATTTACCTTCCGACAGAAAAAAAAGTCCTTATTGAGAGTCACACATTAGACCACTCGGATGAGATCAACGTTCTAACTTCTCGGCCATGTGACACAATTATTTAGATGATTCATTAAAGAAAGTTGCTAGTCACAATCATATCGTCACAAGATGGTGCTGTTCTAGAATTCAGGGATGTTTAATTATAATAAATATTTGCATCCTCCATTAAATTTTCAATGATATTCAATATCTCACCCCTCCCCCCTCCTTATCTACGAGCTTGTGGGGATAGAATGGTATTGACATCAATAATCACCCGGCACATCACGTCTTGATAACGGCCGTGCCGTGCTATGATGAATATAGGCGGGCGTATCCGGCGGTATCAATCAAAATACATGTAAGATGCAGCAAAAAACGTTTGAGGGTGGCGACATTTCGAAGACTTGCATCATACAGAGAACATCTACCGCACGGTCCTGATCATGATAAAGACTGATTCAGTGTTCTGTCAAACTTCATTGTTTCAACTCTAATAATTTATCGACTCTTTAACGCCCCCTCCCCCCCCCCCCCCGACTTGTCTAATCGTTCTCATTGAGTAACTTGGTCTATTTTATACCTTCTTTATGATCAGTCCAGTTTATAGTGAAATAATGCGATATAAATCTTCTAACCGTCTTATCAGAAGGTAACTCTTTATGTTTACATTTTAGGTTCTCTCCCTTATAACTTTGCTCTTTGCCGAACTGCATTTGTGTATTACATAGTTACATCCCTTACAGTGACATTTTGTGCGATTTGCCTTGATGTATTGCAACCGTCGGTGGGTTGATATGGTCCGAAAGGGGAACAAAAAAATAGTAGTACTGTTGCCTGACATTCATGTCGTGGTGGCAACTAATGGGGTTCTTGGGTGGAGTTGGGTTTCCCATCCCATAGAGCGTCAAAGCAATCCAGAAACAATGTTGATGTCGTATTGTGAGGATCAAAGTCGAAGATATTACAGCCAAGCTGTAGACCATGACATAACGCGTTCCTTTCCTTGAATTACATATTGCTAACAGCAGGAGTTTGAGAACGAAAGCAGAAGAATGAACCAGACAACATAGTTTTCATTATTTGCACTATTTCAGTTGATATTCCATCTCAATAAACAGAACAGTATTATTCTTGGTTTGTGAGAATACCATCTGTGGTGGATCCAGACATCAGATCCCAGGACACTAGCTCTGAGAATACCATCTATAGTGGATTCAGACATTATATCACATGACACTAGCTCTGAGAATACCATCTGTGGTGGATCCAGACATCAGATCCCAAGACACTAGCTCTGAGAATACCATCTGTGGTGGATCCAGACAACAGATCCCACGACACTAGCTCTGAAAAGATTGAGCAGTTGCTACATTTCTTGTGTAAGTCTCTGGTCAACAGAGACGAAATTCAGTACTTGTACCCTCACTGACTCAGGCGTCACAACCCTCTCCCTTCTTTTTTTTTTACATAAAATAAAGATATTTAGGTTGTTATCCGTGAGGTTTGCTTGAGGTGCTCCCAATGAAGTAAGCAGACCTGGTCAGACGTGCCTGTTGTTTCTTGTGCAGGA